>OZ023176.1:20383534-20422089 GCA_963678695.2 Diplodus puntazzo | reverse complement strand
TTGATGAAAGCCATCATAGACTTGCATTATTCCCGTATGCCCACTGCACTCTTTTGCACTCGCAGCTATAATTTATTATCATTCTCTCCATATATAATATCCAGTAAACAGTACACATGCTAGTTTAATACTTGCCAATCCTCCTGCTCTCCCAGGAGACTCCCAGTTTTCGTTGCCCCTCCAGGTTTCCTCCAGCAGTCAAATTTGGCATGTGGCCCACGGGCTGCCAGTTTAACAGGTCTGCTGTACATCCATGACTGCAGTCCTATCATCCAGAAAACTTGCATCATTTGAAAATGGCAATTATGTTTATAATGTACTACTCAGTAGATCAATAGATTAGTTTAATATTGGAGAAAACTTAAAAACTATTCATCCAAGTTCTGCACTTGTAAGAAGTTCCTTCCTATTTCTATGTGAATTTATGGATCCTATTTAAGATAATTTGTATCATGTCTGTTCGTTAAGATTTCACCAAGTTATAATAATTGACTGCTTATGGGTTGTTTTTATTTATTTATTTATTTTAAACTCAGTTGACTCCATAAGCTGTGTCTGTCTCCATAACTGTGTTGATGAATCGGCAGATTCAGCAGGTCAAACTACAATAAATTGCTTCCTGTTAATTGAAGTAAATCAAGATATTCACATCACAATATTTGTATAGGTGACTTTACCAATGTATTTCTGCATGTATTTAGTTTTATTCGAGTATCACTTTTAAGTACAGTGCTGCCTATAAATGCTAAAACATGACGATGAAAACCAACCTTTAAACATATGATTCAAACCTGTTCTAGCCTATAATGAATTTGTTTTTGAAATTTTTAAATTTTCTCATAATATGACAAGTGACATGAAATCTCACATTTTGCTATTATGGATGTAATACCCCACCCTGACAGATAATTCTAATATACATTACAAAAATTATATATGGAATGCAAATATGTCTTGAAACCTGGACAATTGTTCATTCAGAGATTAAAAGTCTCATACATCTCCTTAGAGCCAGTATAGACATCACATATTGGGAATTTTATGTGTATATGAATACATGAAGTCGAAAAATGCAGAAATACATAATGATATTGTGAAATACATATACAAAAACATGTATAATACTTTCAGAATAGAATAGATGTATTTCAGGGTTGTTTAAAGGACAGTTGAACAATTTTTACATACCAAAGTCATTTTTTCTTCTCATATTATAAATGAATCCAGTGCATCACCTGGTATCTGAGCCTGACTTGTAGACTACAACCTTGTAACTTGTTTCACAAACTAGGCGGCTTGATTTATACTGTATACTGTACGAGGTAAAAAAAAAAAAAAAGTCGCTTTTGCTGAGAGGTCATAGAGGTCGTATTATGCTTTATAGGTTTTTGCCTTTCCTTTATTGTGTTATGTAGCATTTTTGTGCATGTAAATGGTCTGGGGAGTAAAAAAGCCCTAAGTCCACACCAAAGGGAGTTACTCCTGCAAAACAAAAAACACTTCACCCTCACTGCCTGGAACACTGAGTTTAGAGCCTTTGCTTCTGTAACTTATGTGCGTCACTATGTAACACAATCCTCCCGTCAGTCAGCAGACATGGCGGCGTTATTTTAGATCACACTACATCACTCGGCATGACCCGCTCTACTCTCCTTCTGATTGGGTATATCTGCCCGTTAAGTAATGCACTTGTGCAGCTCTAAAAGAGATTAAACAGAGGTGCGATGTTTCACTCTGTAGCTAAAACGGAGCATTCAAAGAACAATGGGAAAAGGGATTCTGCAGCAAAGCAAAATAATGTGTTTTTTGAAAATTAAAGTGTATAACCGTATTCTACTAGGACCCCCAAATAAAAGCATCAACCTTATAATTAGCATATTATGACCTCTTTAACTTGAATTTTAAATATGTTAACATGCTTTTTGGTGGATTATAAAGACTGCCCATATTACACGGTAAAGATGTATTTAAGTAGGTCAACATGCAATTTTGTTTACACCAGCAAGCTTAATTTTTTATTTAATATGTATATTGGTGGATTCTTCATACAAAATGATTATGATTACTACATAGCAAAGACATCAGTCTACAACTTGTGCGAAACGTGCAAATTACGAGGGACTGTGTACTTAGACTGGTTGGAGTGAGCATAACATGTTTGGTTAGTGACATAACTTCAGACACCAAAGTTTGAGGCAGAGACTTTATAATCGCAACAGCTTCACCTGGAGCTGCAGCGTGACACATTGTCAGTCATCAGAAGACATTTTGTTTTGATATTCCCTTGTGGGTTCAGAGTAAAACCAACACCTTCTATATGTGTCATTTTTTAGCACTATTCTTCATTCCAACGGACAGCCATATAGAGTAAAAACACACTGGCAGCTATGATATAGACAATGAAGAAAACCTTGTTGATTCTTTTACACACTCTCCTCCAGTAGCCAGCAGGCTTCGCTTTTTCTTTCTTGCTGTTGAGGAGCAGAGACGATGGTTTCACCAACTCCCTCAACTTTTCAGAGTCATTGGACTCGTCCATCAGCTGGCTGCTGCTTCCCTGAAAAAGTGATTTAATAACTGTGGTTTGAAAAACATGATAATACTGCCATTATAAACTGCTATCAAGTCTGACATTCACATTTTTGTGTCAGCTGTTATTTTTGTGCTTTAAACTGCACAAGTCAACTTTTCATATAATTCAGCTTTTCTTTAATGTCTTTTTAAAAAAGGACGGTATATCATGAGCATGTGCCACAAAGCTTTGAATTAGTCATTGAATCAATTTATATATTTTTTAGCTTTTTTATATCTTCAGATGTGTTTTCCTGGGGCACTTCTTCTGGTTGGCATTGTAAAATGTTGGTCTAATAACACAGACACAATATTTTAGCAGGATAAGGTAGTCAATTTGTGTAAAATATTAAAAAGTAAAACTTTATCCTGACCTCTTGGGGCAATGGCAGCACTTCAGGTGGTGTTTTACCAGCAGACACATCACAGGCACAGGCAGACTGAATCCATTTATTAATGCCTGACAGTATGAATTAGACACAAAACATGGTTAGTGTATGTTTAAAATAACCAGACATGTTTTATATAGCTGTTTCAGAGAAACCATAAAGTAACTTAAAGGTGCAATGCTAGCACAGGAGCTTTAGACCGCTGGAAGGAGGTTTTCAGACCCGGGGCAGTAGAGGACAACACAGACGAGGAGCGGCTTTTGACAAACATGTAATGTTAAAACTTCTTATTTTCCTTCTGCACATTCTGTTGATATATTTAGTTTATTTTTGAATGTTTTGAACTACTTCTGAGATCATGAATATCATTCAAACTTTCATGATAATTGTTGTAAATCTCACCCCTGAAACAGTCATCAAGGCAGACTTTACCTCGTTTGTCTCCACAGTCCTCACTCAGGCTTTGGTCTCTGTTTGGCTCATTCTCTTTCGAGTCTTTCTCCAACAGATACATCACCAAAATCGTCTCTGTGAGGCTGAGCATCATCAAACCAAAAATCCCAACAATGTAGGTTGCTAAAGGAGAGAACATCATCATTAATTAATGAACAAATAACTACACATTGATTCAGCATGTGCTGTTCCTGCTCATATGAAGTGCAGTGACTCTGAGCCTCTTTACCTATAAGTGGAATCCTGTCTGAAGAAGAAGGCAGGATTTCATTCAGAATAAGTTGCATCACAGTGACAGCAAGCAGCACAGTGACCTTGAAACCGAGCTTCTCGCCGCCGCTGTCTGAGATCAGGAAGGAGGCCAAGTCCAGACCCAAGAAGAACAGGATGGGCAGCATGAAGTTGACAACGTAGAGGACAGAGCGCCTCTTCATGTGGACCTGTGAAGGGTCAGGTGGATGATGAAATAAAGGCTGAACTGAAGCAACTACCGGTATGACAGGTATATGGTCGCACACAAGTTGCAACAACATGGTAATCCCCTACGTCTACACTGGTGCACGAAAAACTCAAATCACTTGTTAGGTAAATGTAGCTATGAAAGAAGGCTGAAAATCGGGAAAGACACAAATATTTCTTGAGTATTTAAAGATGCCACACTCTATTTTCTCTGCTGTGTAGTTTCTGGGCTTTTCTTCCTCGAAGGTGTCGGTGTGGAGTTTGATGATAAAAGAATTCTGCGGAGGCAAGGCTGTGTGGCTGATAGAGCAATCTTTATTAAAACAGAATCTAGAGCCTTGAGTCCGGATCAGAAGCGGCCGCTTTCTGATATTATCAAATCTATGGGAAAAGCTATGCCAAAATGCTTTGTCCTCTCCTCTATCAAAACTTCTGACAGCCTCTGCTCCCAGGAGATCAAAAAAAAATGCCAGCCCCCATTCTTCCTGTGAGGATCTTTTTAGAGGCCCTTCTCCAGTACACCCGCTTCCTCTGATTGGTCCTTTTGCCAAATTTATCCAATGGACTAAAAGAGGAGTTTGACCTGTGTTAGGCATCTTCCACTATTTGGCATGCAGATCAAACTTAGCTAAGCACTTTATCGTCTGTTAACCTTTGACTCCTTACAGTTGGGAGCTTCCTCCAGGACCTTCACTCACACAATGAAAACCAATGAGTCATGATTGAATCCAAGCTAAGTAAATCAGAATGTGTTGTCCTCCAGATACCTCAGCTGCTTTCAAATTGCTTGTTATTTTCTTGACCTTGAAATGTGCTTTGATTGTCCGTCTGGTCATCTGGTCATGCACGTGGTGCACTGGTGGACAGAGTTACTGCTGGAGGTGGTGTGGCACCAACATGATATAGTTCAGCACATAGCACTGGATTAGCAACCAAACTCCTGGATAGGGACTGAATCCTTCTCTAGAAAAGATTCCTGGGGTTTAAAGAGTTAGGTAGGTGTGGGGATACTCATGATCCTCATATGCGACTGAAGGCCATTGAGTTGAGCACTCTGACTGTCTGAACATGCAGTCTGACAGTCTTTGCACTTGCTGTTACACTTATTGTTCAAATTAGAACCCTTTGTCCTCAACCAGTGAAATGCTGACCTGAAAATTATTGCTGTTAGGTATTTTTTGTGGAGAGACAAAACAATGCATCCCTCTGAAATGTAATGATATAAAATATAAAGAATCACTAAATGGAAATATTTAAGGAAAGTACTTGTACAGAGTTGGAATGGAAAAACTCCACTTTCTGTCTCTGTGTGTCTGTGTCCATAAATACTTACAGTGAAAATCATCTTGCTCTGGTTGAGTCCATAATTGTTTTCAGTTTTGTTGATGATGGTTGTGTTGATGAACAGCCACTCAGACTGGGAACGAATCATCTTAAGAGTCCAATCAGTGCTCCGTGAAGAGTTATCCCACGGCCAAAACTGCATTTCCATGTCTGAAGTGGGAGATAAAAAATAATAAACAGTGAGCTTTCCTTGCAGGATAATAAAGAAAGAATGTATATACGTGTTCAGCCAGACTCAACGTCATTTAAGACACAAGAAAACATGAACAACTAATAGGAATTGTATTAAACTTTTAAATGAAATAGCTGAATGACTCACTGGTGAACATGGCAGACTTAAAGGAGAGGTCGCAGCTCTGACTGTCAAAGGGGAATTTGTAAACATCCATCTTGCAGGTGCTGATCACCAACATGTCGTTCCGAAGCCAGACTCGACCACTGTTGTAAACAATTACATAAGGACTTGCAGAGGCCTTGTCTTTCTCTGTCCTGAACGAGAACAAACACATGCGTCTTTTAAACTGAATTTTAATAGTGTATCATTAAATATATTAAACACGATAACTTCATGTAAAATACACTGAAAGCATAAAATAAACTACAACACATTCTGCATAACTGCAAGATCTCTGTTTAATACTGGTTAGGAAAATTTGTTGGAATTTACAATTGCAATTTTGAGAGGATGTAGCCACTTTGCAGTGGCATTAGTTTTTTCTCGATTGGCTTTGATAGGTCATTGAACAATAACAATACAATACATAAAGCAAAGGCATTGAACATTATTGTAAATAAAACATATCTAAATCCTGTTGCTAAACTGTTGGCATATAAACACTGTAATATTGTGTTATTTCTCAATGGTAACAAAGGCTGATAACTGTTGTGAGTGTATTTAGATTTGTGAGCGTGAGAGTACACACATTCAAACTTACATCTCTTCAATGGTTAGATCCGGCGTCCACAAGTGTTTAGAATGAATTGTAATGTTCACAATACCACAGAAATTCTCAGGATTCCAAGAAATGTAGTCATCCTTCCAATCCTACAGAGGAAAACGGATACATTTTGATTTGGTAATGGAATGTACTCCAGAGACAGTGTAATCTTTTGTACACACATATAAATATATAAATATATATATATATGTATATATATATATATATATATATATATATATACACACACACATATATATACACGCACACGCACACACGCACACACACACACATATATATATGTATATACACACATATATGTATACAAATATACATACATACACACACATATATATATATACATACATACATACATACACATATATATACATATATACATACATATATACATACATACACATATATATATACATATATACATGCATACACATATAAATATACATATATATATACATACACATATATATACATATATACATACATACACATATATATATACATATATACATACATACACATATATATACATATATACATACATACATACATACATACATACATACATACATACATACATAACTCTACACACTGTACTAGTACACCTTTAATAAAAAACAAACCATGGTAAGTCTGGAATATTTGCACTGTAAATTGCACAATAATCTAAATTGTTACACAAAAAAAAAAAATTCACATCAGTCAAACATTTTTTTCTTTCCCAGAGAGAACTCACCATGTCAATCCAAATGTATGAAACAAATTTCTGGTCCTTCTCGTTCTGCAAGTAAAGAAACATGAAGTCCACATTCAGTGTTAATACAAGTTATTACAAGTTTGCAAACATCTAAATCTATTAGACAGTTTTGAACAGGCAGTAAGCTGAACAATCAGCATGTAAGAAAGAATTCGCCTTGACGGCAGGATCATTTGTTTTTATTCACATTACTCTTGTGGCACCTAGCTCGGTGAATTGCTCCGTCTGGAGCAGTGTCTTGATGTCTGCAGCTCCCAGCACTGCCTGAGGCTTACTGGTGCCCAGTTCTCTGCTGTGTAGCGCCTTTCCATCTGTCCCGGTCAGTGGCAATCCTTATTGGATTTTAACAAATGTGTGCTCAAGATCTGAAAGAAGAAATTATTTTGTGTACATACAAAAGAAAAACTTCTTAAAATTGTTTACTTCAACTTGTAAGAGAAACGGGAGCAACAAACAAAGTGTTGCATTTATAGTGCAGTTTGTTTCGGGTGCCCTCAAATTAACCCAAAATCTTGCAGGATTGAAGCTTGTGTTCAATAAACTTGGTGTATTGTGGCAGCTTCACTGACTCTGTGCCCTGTATTGGATTTTCATAGCCAAATTCACTCCTCCTCATACTCTGCAATATGAAATAAGTTGTTGACACATCCCATGCTAGTGACCAGCAGCACACCAGCACCAAAACACAACATATGCTGGTCTTGCTGGTCACCGGCTATGCTGGTCTATGCTGTTTTTTCCAGCAGGGCGGCTGCCCATGTTGCCCACATGAGGAACCGCCTCTGTCCTGTCCTGTCATGTCACAAACAGAGACATGAAAATAATCTTCCCAACAGAAGAAATAATAAGTAGTTGCTAAATATACGCAACTTACCATATCCAGAATGGCATAGATGAGTACAGCCAGGCGTACTTCAGTGGTTGTTGTGTAGTTTCTAACAGGCCGGGTCATGGTGTTCTGCCCTTTACTTTTGGGGAACAAATTCAAAAAAAGGTTCTGATAGCTGCAGCTATCCTTGGACGATTCTCCATCTGCAGAGAAAGTATCAAGGCGCGTTAACTGCGAGAGAGGTTCATTTTAAACAAAAAAGTAATCAGAAAAATATGATGTTTGGGTGAAGTTATATTGCTGACTTGTAATCAGTGTTGTGTTAGAGTACTCTAATTACTTTTTTCGTGTTACGTGTAACGTAACGCGTTAGTTTCGTGCGTCAAGCAATCAGTAACGTCGTTAATTTTTTCAAAAAATAATCCGTTATTTTAAGAATTTCTCCGGATAAGGAAAGGAAAATCCCGACTGCAGCCTGCTTTTTGACAGACAGTACTGTGCCACCTGCGGATGTGTCAGCGGAGGCGCAGCGCTGTGATGCGTCTGTGCCCTGCTGCTGACCTACGTTACCTGTGTGTGTGTGTGTGTGTGTGTGTGTGTGTGTGTGTGTGTGTGTGTGTGCGTGTGTGTGTGTGTTTTCGAACCCCCGGCAAGATGGCAGAGAGGACAGCTTTTGCATCGTGGAAGTACGCACATTATTTTCAATGCACCAGCGAAAAGGACAAGCACAATATTACGGTAACATGCACACTCTGCGTTGGTGAAAAGCTTCTGGCGACCGCAAAAAAATAATAATAATAATAATAATAATAAAACGCTATGTGGCATATTGCTGACTGTCTTTCCTGTTATTGTTATCCTGCAGAGTTAATTTGGTTGGATGACTGACGATATTCATCATTGTCACGACTTCTCGGTGCATTTAAAGGAGGCTGTGTGTGTGTGTCAGTTAAGTTGCAGCATGTGCGAGGCGCTGCAAACGGCTTTTAATTTTTGGTAACGCATGAGTACTCTAACGCGTTACTTTTATTCAAAGGTAACGCTGTAACTGATTACTTTTAATTGATGGTAACGTTGTAACCTAATTAACTACTTTCCAAAGTAACTATACCCAACACTGCTTGTAATTTAAAACATCATTGTTCATTCATTGATTCATTTATCATTCATCCATCATATGAATTCCATGCAAGGGCAAATGTTATAAATATCAAATATGTATTACCTTTTCTAACTGAGAATATTTTCATAAATAATGTAAAACTTAATGTTAACATAATGTAATGCAACAGGCGGCAAATAGCATTAAATTAAAGTCCCTTTCAGTGGGAAATTAACCCATATGTATCCCTGCTGATTGCTTGTGCAAGGATCGTCCATTAGACCAGAATGCATGTTAAATTAGACGCCATTATAAGATGACAAAAATTTCAGAAGATGAGGTCCTTGAATTGCAAATATTTGAAGGTAGGACCCCGGAACCTCCGTATTTTCGAGTCAGGTTTGGCAAGTATGGCTTCAGTCAATAAAAAAACTAAAAAAAAAAAATATTTTTTTATAGCATACATGTTTGCAATAAAAATACTGCATGGGAAAATAAATGTATCATTTGTAATACAAACAAAACTAAAAACATTTATTGATAAAAAGATGACTAATTCCTTATTAGTTGATAAATTTATGCACTCATTTTTGCTTGGGTTTGTTTAAAGACTGTGTTGCCCTCAGTTCTCACTAAACCTCTGGTAGTATCAAGTGATTCAGTTTTTGCTGTTGCTCACAGCATGAAGCAGCAAGTTTGAAAAATTACACAACTCCTCTTTTCAGAAACTGCATCCATGTAACTCTTGATTATCCAGACCTCTCTTCATTCATCCAGTTTTCTTTGGTAAAACTTGATTTTCACTGAAAGCTGTTCACAGCGAGGTTTGTGGATTATCCAGAGCATCAGAGACACCGTGAGGATAAGAGAAAACTTACCTGTGAGGAGGAGCAGAAAGAGGAAGCCAGCAAGCATCATGACTGCAGGACCAGTGAGAACCCAAAGTCTGTCAGAGTACAGCTCTTGTGCATCCCAGTCAACTCAGTGCTGTCTGTAAATATCAGCTCAAACTGTATGAGGGCTGGACATTCAGAATGACCAACCCTCTTTATGATACATTGTCCTTGATAGTAGTCTAAGGCAATGGTTCTCCATAATTGAACCACAGAAGTGTTAATGGAGTTTGTGGAAAGATAAAAAAGTCCGGATGTGAACAGGAAGTATGACTATTCCTGCTCTGGTTCCAGAGAACCAGCTGCTGTCAGTAAACAGAGCGGATGTGAGAAGAATCCTGCTGAGAGTGAATATTAATAAGGCTGCTGGTCCAGATAATATTCCTTGTCCATGTAGTTTTGTTCAAAAATATTCGATAGCGTAGCTGAAGTGTCTGGATTGTCCCTATTTGCTTCAAGACAGCCACAATCATCAGTACAAAAAGTCACACACACACACACACACACACACACACACACACACACACACACACACACACACACACACACAGATTCTTCCATTATAATGTGAAAGAAGTTCATTTCCAGCTTATGAATTTATTCATTGCCTCATATCCATATTCATAAGAATCATCACTTAAAAACCATAAAAGCGATAAGAGCTTTCTGGATCAGCTGCAGTTTCTCCGCTGCTGTTGTTGTTTGTTATTTGAAGTGGCTCTGATCAATATCGTCATTTCAATGATGGATCTTGTGGCTACTTATGTGAAAGTGCTCGCTCTGACTGATGAACGCAGAGAAGTTTGACTCAACTCTGCAGCTCCCCTCCGTTCTGGGGAGCAATTTATCACGTTCAGTTCATTGTGTTGGTTTTCTGGCAGCATCTTAACTGTTTCAGTTCACTCTTATCACTCTTACAAAGACATAACATGGACAAAACAGACAGAATGTGTTTCTTTTTGTTTATTTCCGCATTAGAAAGAGTCTCATACATCTCTTCATAACGTCTTTAGAAGGACATATTTTATGTATTTTAGAATATTATGTGTTTTAAGGGAATACAGGGGAATGCCCAATGTCAACTCTTCAGATAATAAACAAGTGCTCCTTCAGGGATAATCAAATTGAAATGTGCTTTTACAAGCTCCCAAGTCTCCAGTGAAATAAAATGTTATAAACTGTAGGAGTGTATAGGGGCTTGGGTTTCAGGTGGTTCAGTTGAGATAATATATACAAACAAAAGAAAATCCACAGTTGACAAACTTGATGCAAGAAGCCTAGTTTATTGGTGGCTACAATGAAATGGGGAAACAAAGAAATCTCAATAAGGGCCTAAACAGTCCAGAGTTTCCCTTAAGCCCTCACAAAATGGCATTGTCACACCCTGATTGGCTGTGAGGGGAACGTCCCGAGCTGCTTCCACTCATTAATTAGGAGTCAGTCTCCTCACTCAGCGCACAGGTGATCTGAATCCACCGCAATCAGTCCAGATTGGATTGTAAAAGTCAGCCCAAAACAAAAAAATACAGCAAATCTTACCCAATGGGACTGCTATATATATGGAATGTCTGGAAAACCTTTTGAAGGACTACCACAGCAATTTTCAGTATTGTCAGTGTATACATGTTAGAGTTAGCTATGGCTGCCAACATTTTTATTTAAGCGTGGTGTGAGATATATTGCTGCCTAGAGCGGGTGATGGTATGCTGTTAATTGCTTGTACTTAAGTAAATGTTGTTTATATTTTTTAGGTTGGATTATAAGAATTACCCATATTACATGTTTAAGACACACTAATGTAGAATAACATGCCTATTTTGACACCAAAACACCTGCATGCTCTTTTTATTTGCATATTATAATGTCTGTAGAGTTGGATTTCTTGTACATAAGGACTGTGATTAACAATATACCACCTCAGGTCATATTAGTGCGCTGGGATAGTACAACATGTGTGATTAATGTGATTCATTGACTGTGACTTCTGGTAACTATCACTCAAATATTATACTGCGATTATTCTTCATTCCACCTGTAAAACATGTAGACTAAAAACAGAGCTAAAGTGATGACATAGAAGATGAAGAACCCTTTGTTGAGTCTTTTACACACTCCCTTCCAGTAGCCAGCAGGCCTCGCTTCTTCCGTTCTGCTGTTGAGGAGCATTTTCACTAACTCCCTCAGTTCATATGACAGCTTTTCAAAGTCACGGGATTCCTCCATCAGCTGGCTGCTGCTTTCCTGAAAAAGTAGTTTAGTAAACTTTGGTTAAAGTAGGCCTACGTGATTTTTGTAAATTCAGCTGCAACAATTGAAATACCCATTTCTGTTTCAGTTGTAAGCTGTGTGCTTTGTGTTTTGTGTTTTGTGTTGTTTGCTGTATGCTTTGTGTTTTGTGTTGTTTGCTGTGTGCTTTGTGCTGTTTGCTGTGTGCTTTGTGCCTTGAACAGTCAGTACGTTTACACGATTGGACTACTGTGTTAGTTCAACTTAATCCAGACTTTGAAGTCCATGCAAACATGTTAGTTGAATTTCTGAAAATCGGACTAATACACCCATATAATGCAGAGTTGATTTACTCTTTCATGTATACGCCTTAGTCAGACCTGAACTGGCCTCTGCATTCTGCACATGCACCACAGTCTCCACTACATTTTTCTGGCAAATATCGTATGTTCTACTCTGCTAAGTTTATTTGATGTTTTTAGTTAGAGATTACTTTGCAGATTGTATGCTGCATCAGAGCCAAATAAGCACATTTTAATTTACAAAAAAAAACCCAACAACTATAAAACCGCACCGATTCTGATAATCAGGACAATGCTGAATATCAGATCCGATCAGATCCAGGACACCCACAGTATAAAGTATCTACTTAAATGTAAATATAGGTATAATTTACTTTTATTTGTAGTTTAAACACTACCATAAATTATTTTTTTTTGCAAGAAAATTTCTTTTGATACTTTGTTACATTGAATATCAGATACTTTAAGACTCAGTACAACTCATTTGGGTAACATTTTTGCATGATATCTCTACTTTTATGACTTCTGGTAACTTCCTTTTAATGCCTTTCACTGGGTTCATTTTTTATGGCGTGTGCTGAAGACAATGTGGAGTCTCACTACCTGAGGAAAGAAGACACTCTGGTGGTAGCCTGGTGGTACAACACTTAAACAAAATAAAGTCATCTTTAATTCACTGTTTTTTACTCAGAACACAATGTCAAGCCTTTTTTTATAAGGACTATCTCTGCAGGAAGACTGCAGGAAGAAGCAGTCCTGATAAAAAATAAAAAACTTTTTTCTAATCATGTGAAAAAATAACCTAGATTGAAACAAGTAAAAACTCAACCCTGACCTCTATGACCACCGGCAGCACTTCAGATGGTGTTTCACCTGGAAAAACATCACAGACAGGCACAGTGAAAACATTTATCAACTCTGAAAAAGATGTACGCAAAACGGTTTGTGCATATTCAAAATATCACAAGTGCTTTGTATTAGATATTTTGTGTGACTGTTTTCAAAGAAATGAACATCTGGAGTAATTTACATGCTGCTTTGCTTTCCTATGGTCATGAATCTCACCTCTGTGATAATTGTTGATGCTGATGTCGCCCTCTTTATACCCACAGTCCTCACTCAGGCTTTGTTGTTTTTCTGCCGCTTCTTTCGTGTCTTTATGCAACAGAAACATCACCAAAACCGTCTCCAGGAGGCTGAGCATCATCAAACCAAAAATCCCAATACAATAGGATGCTAAAGGGGGAAAGCATCATCATTAATGTGGACAAATAACTACACAGTGTCCCACCCCATATAAAATCCCACATAAAGTGCTGTCAGATAAGACTCAAGAATGAATTTCTTTACCTATGAGTGGAATCCTGTTTGAAGAAGAAGGCAGTATATCGTTCAGAATAAGCTGCATCACGGTGACGGCGAGCAGCACAGTGATCTTGAAGCCGAGCTTCTCGCCACTGCTGTCTGAGATCATGAAGGAGGCCAAGTCCAGACCCACGAAGAACAGGATGGGCAGCATGAAGTTGATGATGTAGAGGCCAGCTCTCCTCCTGATGGAGATCTGTGAAATGATGTTCATGGGTTAGGTGGTTGACCTGTACTGTACATCTGGCAAAGGCTGAACTGAGGCAACAGGTATTACAGGTATAAAGGCAGCTACTCTGTCCACATCTACAGTGGTGCAACTGAGTCATGAAGGGGAACACCATTCTGGGGGTAGAAGTTGAGAATGAACGTAGGATGTTGCTGTCGGTGCTGGAGAAGTTAAGATGTGATTCAGAAATTCATGTATTTTGTTGCTCCTAATTCGAATTATAGATCATGCTTTCTTGCGTGAAAGCTGGCTCACGTTTCACACAGACCGTGCTCTGATGACAGCACGCTCTAATGTGCAACAAAGTCTTTTGCTTTAAGGGCAAAAACACAAGGAACTTAAAAGTGAGATTTAAAAAAATGCTTAAATGGAAATGCTCAAACTGGAAGCTTAAACTGGTGAGATGAATCCAAAAATGGAAATGGAAACAAGAATACAAGGAAAAAATCAGTTGTGATGGGGAATGGAAAACCCTTTGAATAGAAAAACTGAAATGAGTTTTACATTTGCACTTCAATCCTGTCATCAATAAAATCAAGGGGAAATAATAAATGAATCAGTGCTTCCCTCTGAAATGTATTGACAAGATAAACCATATGAAGACTCAAAAGAAGTTATTACTTAGATGTGATTACTTGAGAAACAGAGGTGGAAAAATAAATGGAAAATATTTACTTTCTGCCTGTGCGTGTCTGTGTCCGGAAATACTCACAGTGTAAATGACCATACTTTGGTTGAAGTTTATGTAACTGATGTTCTTTGTGTGAACCGTCATGTTGACCAACAGCCACTCGTACTGGTTGTGCAACAACTTGCGAGTCCCCTCGACGATCTTTGAAGAGCCTGAATGCTCAGTGAGCTGTATTTCCTTATCTGAGGTGGGAGATAAAAATACAAATGTGACGTTTCCTCTCAGGTTAAAAAGAAGGACTGTATGATATGAGTGATCAGTTGATGACTGTCAAAACTGTGAAAGTCATTATAGCACACATTCATTCAAACTCACTTTAACATTTATTGCGACGTAGGCTGTGTGTTTAGAATGTTTAGCACTTAGTGCTATCATTCATCAGAAATGTGTCCACAGAGCGAAAACAACATTTTTTGGCTTTTTTGTTGCTGTAGCAGATCAGTTTGAAATATGTCTGTTATGTATGACATATGTATGTTGTTTTCTTGTTTTCATCTCTGTAATCTATGAAGTGATTTCCAACCACATGTAGCTGTGCTCCAGAGTGCACTTTTGCAAGGAAGTGGAAAGATTTAATGGCCCAGTTTTCAGCTGTGTGAGTGCATTTTCCAACCAAAAGGGTTTTTAACAGGAACGGCTGGTGACTCAGAAATGTTAAACAAAAAAGTGAAAGGAGAGTGTGTTCGTCTGTGAGCTACTTGGATGAATATTTCTTACATCATAGTTGTTTTTATTGTCTGTTCCTGGCAGATATCCAGCAGCCATCAGTGATTAAGGAAGAGGAGCCCCAGTCTGGACCAGAAGGATCATCAGCTACAACACATAAGAGGATCAGGAGGAACTCTGGACTAGTCAGTGCAGACAACACCAGAAACTGATGGAGATGACTGGTGAGGATCTGAACCTGCAAGGAACCTCAATCCAGATTGTCACACAGGAGATAAATCATTTAGTTGTGATTTTTGTCACAAAAGATTTACCCAAAAGGAAAATCTGAAGAAACACAGCAGAGTCCACACAAGAGAGAGAGAAACCATTTGGTTGTGATGTTTGTGGTAAAAGATTTACACAACAGAGATATCTAAACACACACATCAGAGTCCACACATGAGAGAAACCGTTTTGTTGTGATATGTGGGAAAAAATTTAATCGGACAGAACATTTTAAGATACACAGTAGAGTCCACACAGGTGAAAAACCTTTAGGTCGTGAAACTTGTGGTAAAAAAGCATACACATTAGGGAAGTCTGAAGGCACACATGATGGTCCACACAGGGGGGAAACCATTTGATTATGGTGTTTGCGGTAAGAGATTTCAACAACAGGGAAGTCTGAGGTCACATATGAAAGTTATAGTTATAGGATAGAAACTGTACAGTGCACAATACCACCCTGGTTAAAAAAAAAACTTTTTCTGGATCTGTGTTGATGAATATCTGTGTGGACTCAGCAGGTCAAACTACAGTGAATAATTTCCTGTTAATTCCAGTAAATCAAGATATTCACGTCACACTATTTGTATAGGTGACTTTACCGATGTATTTCTGCAATATATTTAGTTTTATTTGAGTATGACTTTTAAGTACAGTGCTGCCTATAAATGCTAAAACATGGAAACGAAAACCAACCTAAACATATGATTCAAACCTGTTCTAGCCTATCATGAATTTGTTGTTGATATTTTCAATGTTCTGACAATATGACAAGTGACATGAAATTTCACATTTGCTATCAATAGATGTACTATCCCACCCTGACGGATAATTCTAATATACATTACAAAAATTATACATGCAGTGCAAATGCATCTTGGAATGTGGACACAGTAGGTTTTATTTCTTTTTATTCTTCATTCAGAGATTACAAAGAATCTCATATCTCCTCAGAGTCAGTATAGAAATCACATATTAGGACTGTTATATGAATATGAACACATAAAGTCAAAAGAAAAATGCAGATGTGAACAGCACAGAAATACATAATGTGATTGTTAAATACATATACAAAACCATGTTACGATATTTTCTGAATAGAATAGATGTGTTTCAGGATTGTTGAAGGGACAGTGGACAATTTTTACACATCGAAGACTACAACCTTGTAACCTGTTTTACAAACTAGGCGGCTTGATTTATACTGTACGAGGTAAAAAGACAAAGTCATGATCGCTTTTGCTGTGAGGTCATAGAGGTCATATTATGTTTTTTGGGTTTTTGCCTTTCCTTTTATTGTGTTATGTAGCATTTTTGTGCATGTAAAAGATCTGTAGAGTGAAAAAGGCCAAAATCCACACCTAAGGGGGTTACTCAAAAAAAAACACTGCTCCTGCACTGCCTGGAACGTCTGGTTTAGAGTCAAGCCTTTACTTCTTTAACTTACATGCAACACCATCCCTTAAGTCAGTCAGCAGATATACAGTTGCTACACTGCTGTAGCAGCGTTATTTCAGATCATAATACCTCGCTCGGCATGACCTGCTCTACTCTCCTTCTGATTGGCTACATCTGCCTATGTAATGGGCATTTGCAGCTCTCACCAAAGATTAAACTGGCGAGTCTGTAGTTAATGCAGAGCATTCAAAAAAACAGTGGGAAAAGGAATACTGCAGCAAAGCACCATATGAGAAAAATATTGTGTTTTTTTCTATTGTACAAGGACCCCCAAATAAAAGTATGAACCTGAACTAGGCATATTATGACCTTATTAACTTTAAATGTTATATATGTTAACATGCTTTTTGGTGGATTATAAAGACTGCCCATATTAAACAGTAAGTATATATATTTAAGTAGGACAAACACGCAATTTTGTTTGCACCTGCAAGCTTAATTTTTAATTTAATATGTGTATTGATGGATTCTTCATACAAAATGATTATGATTACTACATAGCAAAGACATCAGTCTATAACTTGTGTGAAACATGCAGATTATGAGGGACTGTGTACTTAGACTGGTTGGAGTGAGCGTAAGATGTTTGGTTAGTAACGTAAGTTCAGACACCAAAGTTTGGGGCACGGACGTTATAATCACAACAGCTTCACCTGGAGCTGCAGCGTGACACATTGTCAGTCATCAGAAGACATTTTATTTTGATATTCCCCTGTGGGTTCAGAGTAAAACCAACACCTTCTTGATGTGTCATTTTTTTAGCACTAGTCTTCATTCCAACGGACAGCCATATAGAGTAAAAACACACTGGCAGCTGTGATATAGACAATGAAGAAAACCTTGTTGATTCTTTTACACACTTTCCTCCAGTAGCCAGCAGGCTTCGCTTTTTCTTTCTTGCTGTTGAGGAGCAGAGACGATGCTTTCACCAACTCCCTCAACTTTTCAGAGTCATTGGACTCGTCCATCAGCTGGCTGCTGCTTCCCTGAAAAAGTGATTTAATAACTGTGGTTTGAAAAACATGATAATACTGCCATTATAAACTGCTATCAAGTCTGACATTCACATTTTTGTGTCAGTTGTTATTTTTGTGCTTTAAACTGCACAAGTCAACTTTTCATATAATTCAGCTTTTCTTTAATGTCTTTTTAAAAAAGGACGGTATATCATGAGCATGTGCCACAAAGCTTTGAATTAGTCATTGAATCAATTTATATATTTTTTAGCTTTTTTATATCTTCAGATGTGTTTTCCTGGGGCACCTCTTCTGATTGGAATTGTAAAATGCTGGTCTAATAACACAGACACAATATTTCAGCAGGATAAGGTAGTCAATTTGTGTAAAATATTAAAAAGTAAAACTTCATCCTGACCTCTTGGGGCAATGGCAGCACTTCAGGTGGTGTTTTACCAGCAGACACATCACAGGCACAGGCAGACTGAATCCATTTATTAATGCCTGACAGTATGAATTAGACACAAAACATGGTTAGTGTATGTTTAAAATAACCAGACATGTTTTATATAGCTGTTTCAGAGAAACCATAAAGTAACTTAAAGGTGCACTGCACAAACTGTGCATACTTAAGACAATGAGGGGACAGTATATCAGTAGGGGACGGTAACTGATAACTGCAGCTAAATGGAGCTGTCCTTAACTAACTAGCTGTGCAGCTAGTGGTTTTTAGCTGACTCTGCCCAGACTGGGATCTCAGAGCACAGGGGGACTGTTGGTGTTTACAATGCTAGCACAGGAGCTTTAGACCGCTGGAAGGAGGTTTTCAGACCCGGGGCAGTAGAGGACAACACAGACGAGGAGCGGCTTTTGACAAACATGTAATGTTAAAACTTCTTATTTTCCTTCTGCACATTCTGTTGATATATTTAGTTTATTTTTGAATATTTTAAACTACTTCTGAGATCATGAATATCATTCAAACTTTCATAATAGTTGTTGTAAATCTCACCCCTGAAACAGTCATCAAGGCTGACTTTGCCTTGTTTGTCTCCACAGTCCTCACTCAGGCTTTGGTCTCTGTTTGGCTCATTTTCTTTCGAGTCTTTCTCCAACAGATACATCACCAAAATCGTCTCTGTGAGGCTGAGCATCATCAAACCAAAAATCCCAACAATGTAGGTTGCTAAAGGGGAGATAATCATCATTAATTAATGAACAAATAATTACACATTGATTCAGCATGTGCTGTTCCTGCTCAGATGAAGTGCAGTGACTCTGAGCTTCTTTACCTATAAGTGGAATCTTGTCTGAAGAAGAAGGCAGTATTTCATTCAGAATAAGTTGCATCACAGTGACAGCAAGCAGCACAGTGACCTTGAAACTGAGCTTCTCGCCGCCGCTGTCTGAGATCAGGAAGGAGGCCAAGTCCAGACCCAAGAAGAACAGGATGGGCAGCATGAAGTTGACAACGTAGAGGACAGAGCGCCTCTTCATGTGGATCTGTGAAGGGTCAGGAAGTTGATTCAAATGGCTGAAAAAAGGCTGAACTGAAGCAACAACAGGTATGACAGGTATATAGTCGCACAGAAGTTGCAACAACATGGTAATCCAATACATCTACACTGGTGCACGAAAAACTCAAACCACTTGTTAGGTAAATGTAACTATGAAAGAAGACGGCTGAAAATTGGGAAAGACACAAATATTTCTTGAGGATTTAAAGATGTCAAGCTCTGTTTTCTATGCAGCTTCAAATAGCTTGTTATTTTCTTGATCTTGAAATGTGCTTTGGTTGTCCATCTGGTCATCTTGTCCACAGTGCACATGGTGCACTGGTGGCCGGAGTGCCAGCTGGAGGCCATGTAAAACCAACATGATATAGTTCAGCACACATAACACTGGCTTAGCAACCAAACTCCTGGAAAGGGACTGAATCCTTCTCTAGAAAAGTTTTCTGGAGTTTTAAGAGTTGGGAAGGTGTGGGGATACTCATGATCCTCATATGTGTCTGAAGGCCATTGAGTTGAGCACTCTGACTGTCTGGACATGCAGTCTGACAGTCTTTGCACTTGCTGTTACACTTACTGTTGATCAAAATTGAACCCGTCGTGCTCAACCAGTAAAATGTTGACCTGCAAAATATTGCTGTCAGCTACTTTTTGTGGATAACAACGCTTCCCTCTGAAATGTATTGAAATAAAATATAAAGCAGCACTAAATGGAAATATTTAAGGAAAGTACTTGTACTGCCTCGAGACACAGAGTTGGAATGGAAAACTTCATTTTCCATCTCTGTGTGACTGTATCCATAAATACTTACAGTGTAAACCAACATGCTCTGGTTGAGTCCAAAATTGTCGACTGTGTCATTGGTGATGTTCATGTTGATGAGCAGCCACTCAGACTGGGAACGAATCATCGTAAGAGTCCAATTAGTGCTCCGTGAAGAGTTACCCATCTGAAAAAACTGCATTTCCTCGTCTGAAGTGGGAGATAAAAACAAAACAACAGTGAGGTTTCCTTGCAGGATAATAAACAAGGAATGTGCATACGTGTTCAGCCAGACAACTAATAGGAATTTTATAAATGAAATAGCTGAATGACTCACTGTTGTACATGGCAGACTTGAAGGAGAGGTTGCAGCTCTGAATGTCAAAGGGGAATTTGTAAACATTCATCTTGCAGGTGCTGATCACCAACATGTCGTTCCTAAGCCAGACCGCACTATTGTTGAAAACAGTTAGATAAGGACTCGCAGAGGCCTTGTCTTTCTCTGTCCTGAATAAGAACAAACACACGTGTCTTTTAAACTGAATTTTCAAAGTGTATCACTAAATATATTAAACACGATAACTTAATGTAAAATACACTGAAAATATAGAATAAACTACAACAGATTCTGCATAACTGCAAGATCTCTGTTTAATAATGGTTGGAAAAGTTTGTTGCAATTTACAATTTTTTGTTAGTATAGAAAACACTATCCACACATGTGTATGATAATATTACACATCAAATTTGTAAATATGGGCTTTAAACAGTTTTTTTTTCAATTGGCTTTGATAAGTCATTGAACAATAACAATACAAAACATACAGCAAAGGCATTGAACATTATTGTAAATAAAACACATCTAAATCCTGTCGCTAAACTGTTGGCATATAAACACTGTAATATTGTGTTATTTCTCAATGGTAACAAAGGCTGATAACTGTTGTGAGTGTATTTAGATTTGTGAGCATGAGAGTACACACATTCAAACTTACATCTCTTCAATGGTTAGATCTGGCGTCCACAGTTGTTTAGTAGGGATTACAATTCTGTAAATACCACAGAAATTCTCAGGATTCCAAGAAATGTACTCATCCATCCAATTCTACAGAGGAAAACAGGGAGAAATTTTCATTTGTACTGTGAAGTACTCCAGAGATACGGTGTAATCTTTTGTACTCATGGTATACTAGCACCGTACGTTCCGATACATGCATGTAGCTACTGAGGAACAAGATGTAAAATCTGGGTGTCTATTTTTATAATTACAGGGTGTGTATGTCTACTGGGCAGTAATCTGGACGTCTGGGATTAATTTACAGGGAATTTATTCTGAAGCTATTTATTAACTACTTGGTACCTATTCCATAAAATTGAAGATGGTGAAGATGGGGTGATGACTTCTGCATCACTCAATATTCCAGATCTTGAGATACGTCAATCAAGCAAAGTTAAACCTGGGAAACTAGAGGGTAACATCTCTGTGTTTACTTCACAATAAAAGTCCAGTGGACACTGTATTGTCATGGATACCGTCATGGTCTTTAGTCCGTCTCACTGTCACCTGTGTCTATGGCCATCTACCCATTCAATATGTCATTTGTGTTTCAGTGTAACCACCATGTAAAAATCTTCTCCATGGTGCTCGTGTTCAACTTGCAGCTTCTCAAAGTGCAAGCATACCTTGTTTCAGCCCTGTACACAGTCGTTTACATGGCGTTTATCCCAGGAAGCGAATACTTCACGTCATGGCTTCACGCGGATGTTCCTGACCACAATGTTTCCACCGAGGGCTTCCACACTGTCCGGGCTGACAGGGACTGCACTACGAGCGGTAAGCGTAAAGGAGGGGGGCTTGCTGTTTACGTGAACAACAGGTGGTGCAATCCTGGTCATGTTACCGTCAAAGACCGCATCTGCAGCCCGGATATTGAACTGCTAGCTGTGGGCCTCCGTCCTTACTATTTACCCCGTGAATTCTCACATGCTATTGTTGTGGCTGTGTATATTCCCCCGTCCGCTAACCCGACATCGGCATGTGACGTCATCCACTCTGCAATAGCCGGACTACAGACTGCACACCCGAGTGCTCTCATTATAATTTCGGGTGACTTCAACCATGTCTCCATTAAAAAGACAATCCCGAAATTCACAAAGTATGTGACCTGTACAACCAGAGAGGAGAAGACCCTGGACCTGCTGTATGCTAATGTGAAGGACGCATATACATCCACGTCCCTTCCCCTGCTGGGAAGATCAGACCACAACTTGGTGCTTCTCACCCCCTGCTATGTGCCTCTAGTGAAGAGGCTGCCTGTGACCACAAAGTCAGTGAGGACATGGACAGAGGACAGCTATGAGGCACTGCAGGGCTGTTTTGAGGTGACGGACTGGAATGCACTCTGTGAGCCACATGGAGAGGACATTGATGGGCTTACTGAGTGCATTACAGACTACATAAATTTCTGTGTGGACGGCATTGTCCCAGCAAGGACTGTGCGTTGTTACCCAAACAATAAACCTTGGGTAACAAAAGACATCAAAGCCCTACTTAACCGGAAGAAGAGGGCCTTCAGAGGTGGCAACAGGGAGGAGCTGAGGGACATTCAGAGGGAGCTGAATGCTAAGATCAAGGAGGCTAAGGACAGCTACAGGAGGAAGCTGGAGAGGAAACTCCTGCAGAACAACATGAGGGAGGTCTGGAGTGGTATGAGGACCATCACCGGTTTCAGAACAACTGCCAGTGGAGCTGATGGCAGTGTGGCCGGGGCCAATGAGTTTAATCTGTTCTTCAACAGGTTTGACACTGCAGCCCTGGCCCCTGCTGTCTCTCCTGCTGAATGTCTCCAGCCACCACCACTTTTGACCCCCCCTCCTCCTCCTGATAGCACCTCATCCTACTCTATGAGCTCCTCACACCCACCCCCCACTCCTCACACCTCTCCTGGCTCCCTTGCTACCTGTCCTCCTCTCACTATGGACTTCAAATCTCCCCCTACTCAACCTGCACTGTTTACACCGCTTCATGTAAGGAGACAGCTGAGCAAACTCCCTGCTGGTAAGGCTGCAGGCCCTGATGGTGTCAGCCCACGGGTTCTCAGAGCCTGCGCCGAACAGCTCTGTGGAGTTCTTCACCGTGTCTTCAACATGAGCCTGAGCCTCCAGAGGGTCCCTGTGATGTGGAAAACGTCCTGCCTCGTTCCAGTCCCAAAGACGCCGCAGCCCAGCGGTCTCTCGGACTACCGACCGGTGGCACTTACGTCTCATATCATGAAGACCCTGGAGAGACTCGTTATGGAGCAGCTCAGGCCTATGGTCAGACCGCACCTGGATCCCCTCCAGTTCGCCTACCAGCCCCGGATTGGAGTTGAGGATGCCATCATCTACCTGCTGAACTGTGTTTACACCCACCTGGACAAGCCAGGGAGCACTGTGAGGGTCACGTTCTTTGATTTCTCCAGTGCTTTCAATACCATCAGGCCTGCTCTACTGGGTGACAAGCTGACGGCGATGCAGGTGGATCCTCCCCTCGTGTCCTGGGTTGTGGATTACCTCACTGGCCGACCACAGTATGTGCGCCTGCGTCACTGTGTGTCAGACACAGTGGTCAGCAACACTGGAGCTCCACAAGGGACTGTCCTCTCTCCTTTCTTTTTCACCCTTTACACCACGGACTTCAGCTATCAGACAGAATCTTGCCATCTTCAGAAGTTTTCTGATGACTCTGCTGTGGTTGGATGTATCAGCAAGGGTGAGGAGGCTGAGTACAGAGCTGTGGTGGATAACTTTGTCTCATGGTGTGAGCTGAACCACCTGCAGCTCAACACAGCAAAGACCAAAGAGTTGGTGGTGGATCTGAGGAGAACCAAGACACCTGTGACCCCAGTTTCCATCCTGGGGCATAACGTGGACATTGTTGAACATTACAAATATCTGGGTGTGTACATTGACAATAAACTGGACTGGACGAAGAACACTGAAGTCCTCTACAAGAAGGGACAGAGCCGCCTCTATTTTCTGAGGAGGCTCCGCTCCTTTAACATCTGCCGGACAATGCTGAAGATGTTTTATGAGTCTGTGGTGGCCAGTTCTGTTCTGTTTGCTGTGGTATACTGGGGCAGCAGACTGAGAGTAGCCGATGCCAACAGACTCAATAAACTGATCAGGAAGGCCAGTGACGTTGTGGGGGTGGAGCTGGACACTTTGTCAGTAGTGTTAGACAGGAGGATGCTGTCGAAGGTGCGGGTGATACTGCAGCATTTCTCTCACCCTCTCCACAACGCTCTGGTCGAACAGAGCAGCACCTTCAGCCAGAGACTGATCGCTCCTAAATGCACCACTGAGCGTCACAGGAAGTCATTCCTGCCTGTGGCCATCAAGTTATACAGCTCCTCCCTCTGAGGATCGGACTTTATCGGCTATTTATAAAACAAAACGAACAATATAACTATCCATTCTCATTTAACTTATAACGTTACGTTACAACCATTCCATGTATATTGTACATATTTCAGTTTGTGTATTTTATTTTATTATTTTATTTATTATTTATTTGTATTTTATTGCCTACGTTGATATTTTATTTTATTTAATGTCTACTTTAATATTTTACTTTACTTACATCTTCATCTTTATCGCTTGTTTCCATTCATGCTGTATTTCTATTTCTACTTTGCACGGAGCATTGGAACAAAACAATTTCCCCCCGGGGATTAATAAAGTATTCTGAATCTGAATCTGAACGACTATAGTACAAGACGAAACACTAAATAAGAATCATATCTCTAATGTATGTTTTACATACGCTCCTGACAATTCTGTTAATATAGTTTGTTCTCCATGTTTTGAGGCGAATAATGTCTAAATAAAATGATCTCCTATTGTTGTATTTAGTTAGTTAGCTTGGTTTACTAGAACAGTATATATATATATACATATATATATATACATATATATATATATAACTCTGGAGTATTTGCACTGTAAATTGCACAATAATCTAAATTGTTACACTCAAAAAAACCAAACATGTTTTTCTTTCCCAGAGAGAACTCACCATGTCAATCCAAACGTATGAAACAAATTTCTGGTCCTTCTCGTTCTGTAAAGTAAAGAAAAATAAATTCCAGTTCAATTCCTGTTTCTGAATGGGGATGTTAAAATCAATTTTAAAAAAACTGAGCAAAAAACCAGCAAGTAGTTTTAACCACATCGGTATGAACCCAAAACAAAAAGTTTTTGCTGTGATTAAAAACAAAACATGTCGACACAGAGGGAGAGGAACATTAAGGGTGCGTTTCCAATCGCCTACTGTCTACATAATGCAGCTGCCCTGCAGTCTGCATACAATTGGGACAAACCACTTTGTCGTAACAGTGAGCCTTAGAACTTTGACCGTATATATCTTGTTTCTTAAGTACCCATGTTTACACAACAAGACAGAAGCAAACACCAAAAACGATTCACTTATTTGTTGCCCAAGTCCTGACTTTTCAGCAGATACAATGTGATTTTGTAATATCCTGTTACAGTGCCAGTCCTATCTTGCATGAAGCCCTGAGTGAACCTCACCTTCAGCCTTCACCTTTGTGTGAATGAGCAATACAAAAACCGGATGAAACGAATGCAAACAAATTTAAGGCAGTCGGTACTGGTCGGCACTGGGGACGATCCGCAGAGATGAGATAAGCCGAGGGTGTTAAGGTGAGGTTATACTTTAGGATCCAAATGCACACACGCACACACACACACACACACACACACACACACACACACACACACACACACACACTGAAAAGCCAGAAGAGACACAAAAGGTCATGGATTAAAAAAAAAACTGAAAACATAACAAAAAGACACTGAATCATAAGAGAGAGGCAGTTCCTAGAGAGCCGGTCAGTGTAGGCGACTGGCCGCTCTCTTTTATTGTGTGTACACGCGCGCTCATGCTGCCCCTCCACACATGCCGCCCAGGGCCGCTGCCCATATTGCCCATATGAGGAACCGCCCCTGTCCTGTCATGTCATGTCACAAACAGAGACATAAAAAATAATCTTCCCAACAGAAGAAATAAGTAATTTTTCTAAATATACAACTTACCAAATCTAGAATGGCATAGATGAGTACATCCAGGAATACTTTAGTGGGTGTTGTGTGGTTTCTAACAGACCGGGTCATGGTGTTCTGCGCCTTAATTTTAGGGTACAAATGCGTAAAAAGGTCCCGATAGCTGCAGTTGCTGTCGGACGATTCTCCATCTACAGAGAAAGCATCAAGGCATGTAAACTGAGAGAGAGGTTCATTTTAAACAAAAA
Organism: Diplodus puntazzo; assembly: GCA_963678695.2. NCBI lineage: Eukaryota > Metazoa > Chordata > Actinopteri > Spariformes > Sparidae > Diplodus > Diplodus puntazzo. Next base: position 20,395,588 of record OZ023176.1, on the reverse strand, counting down.
GTAATCAGAAAAATATGATGTTTGGGTGAAATTATATTGCTGACTTCTAATTGAAAACATCATTTTTCATATGATGGATTCATTAATCATTCATCCATTATATGAATTCCATGCAAGGGTAAATTTTATAAAACTCATATGTATTACCCTTTCTAACTCAGAACATTTTTATGAGTAATGTAACACTTAATGTTAACATCATGTAGTGTAACAGGCGGCAAGATGCATTAAACTAAAATCCCTTTTAGTGGGAAATTAACCCACATGTATCCCTGCTGATTGCTTGAGCGAGGATCATCCATTAGACCAGAATGCATATTAAATTAGACGCCATTATAAGATGACAAAAGCTGCAGAAGATGAGGGATGAAAGCAAAACACTCAGTTCAACCCCATCAGATGTTTTTGTTTATCTGAATCAAGAGTGATTCTTTCTGAATTGAAAGAAATGAAGAAATGTCTCCTTTGTTTGCCTTTTTTTACTTCTTAAATTTCAAAATAGGGGTTCAAATCAATTTAAAATAATGAAAAGTACATTTTTATTCACTTTCACTCCCAAGATTATGATGTGGGGATCTGACACACCAGAATATGTCAGGTATTCTCAGTAAATATTTGTAAAATATTATTACAATAACCGTCGGGACATTTTAGTGAAGTTATCTCAATGTTGGGTCTCATTACATTTTTGATCAAGTTAAGTGCAAATTTCAATACATTTTCAGGCATTTTAAGACATTATAACGCAGGGTGCTATTTTGACAGAAAATTTTTTTCTTTTGGTAGAAAATATTGTAAGAAAAATACATAAATTAAATATGCTGTTTGCAGTATTCACCATCCTCAAGAAGCTCCAAGTTTACACAGATGAGAAACATTGTCCTCAATTGTCCTCCAGCTGTGAAACATTAAGTATCTTTGGTCCGACTGTAAATCTAACGGAAAGAGGCAACGGCAAAAAATATTAATTGAATTAAAAGTGATGTATATTACTTTGTGCCTCAGATTTAAGCACGTTTACTCTTACGAGTTATTCTTCGCTGTTTTCATAGAATTAAGTCAAATTTTAAATTAAAAAAATGCTGCTTCATTTTACCTTTAATTTGTCATTTTCATTCTTTAAAGCAACCAGAACACAGGAAACACAGTCCTTGAATTGCAAATATTTGAAGGTAGGTCCCCCAGAACCTCCGTATTTTCGAGTCAAGTTTAGCAAGTATGGCTTTAGTCAACAAAAAAACTGAATCGTACCTCACCTTCAGCAGCACAATAACACCCAGCACAAGGTCAAAAACACCTCAGGTGTGGCTTAACAACAAAAAGGTTAATATTTTACAAGGGCCAGATCTGAGTCCAAATCAGTGTGGAACTGTTTAAAAACTGCTTCATCTGACCAATGTGAAGTGCTCACAAGTGATGAAAATATTCTTTTAGAACATACATCTTTGCAATAAAAATACTGCATGGGAAAATCAATGTATCATTTGTAATACAAACAAAACTAAGAACATTTATTGATAAAACAATGACTAATTCCTTATTAGTTGATATATTTATGAAAAAAACTTTATTTTGCACTCATTTTTGCTGAGGTTTGTTCAAAGGCTGTGTTTCCCTCAGTTCTTACTAAACCTCTGGTAGTATCAAGTGATTTAATTGTTGCTGTTGCTCACAGCATGAAGCAGCAAGTTTGAAAAATTACACAACTCCTCTTTTCAGAAACTGCATCCATTTAACTCTTGATTATCCAGACCTCTCTTCATTCATCCAGTTTTCTTTGCTAAAACTTGATTTCACTAAAAGCTGTTCACAGCAAGGTTTGTGGATTATCCAGAGCATCAGAGACACCGTGAGGGTGAGAGAAAACTTACTTGTGAGGAGGAGCAGAAAGAGGAAGCCAGCAAGCATCATGACTGCAGGACCAGTGAGAACCCAAAGTCTGTCAGAGTACAGCTCTTGTGCATCCCAGTCAACTCAGTGCTGTCTGTAAATATCAGCTCAAACTGTATGAGGGCTGGACATTCAGAATGACCAACCCTCTTTATGATACATTGTCGAAGGCAATGGTTCTCCAAAATTGAACCACAGAAGTTTTAATGGAGTTTGTGGAAAGATGAGAGAGTCAGGATGTGAACAGGAAGTATGACTATTCCTGCTCTGGTTCCAGAAGACCAGCTGCTGTCAGTAAACGGAGCGGATGTGTGAAGAATCCTGCTGAGAGTGAATATTAATAAGGCTGCTGGTCCAGATAATATTCCTTGTCCATGTAGGGCTGAGATTTGTTCAGATATATTCGATAGCGATAATGATAAGGTTTTGGATACCAATACCTCGATTTCAATACCAGTTCCATTAACACTTTTTTTGATACCAATTTTATGAAATCTGTCTTAACAAATGATTACACTACACATTATAGCAACACATATTTAGTTTAATTTTTCAGCTGCTTGACATTTTTACAGACTCAAGGCAGTTTAATATCACAGTAAATATGAACCTATTTATCACAGTGTGATGAGCCCTTCTCAGGGTGTGACAGGTTTTTTTTTTTTCGTTCCTGCGTGCCTCGAGACAACCACCAGCACTAATAGATCTTGGCTCAAAAAGAAAAGCTTGCTTGCTTATTGGCTCACGAACATTGATGAGATAAACTCTTAACATATTGAAATTTGCCACCAATTCGAACACATGATTCAATACTTGATGGTATAGTTGCCATAAATGAATAGCAACATCTTACAGGAGATTGTCCCTACTTGCTTCAGGACAGCCACAATCATCAGTACAAAAAGTTACACACACACACACACACACACACACACACACACACACACACACAGATTCTTCCATTATAATGTGAAAGAAGTTAATTTCCAGCTTATGAATTAATTTATTGCCTCATATCCATATTCATAAGAATCATCACTTCAAAACCACAAAAGCGATTAGAGCTTTCTGGATCAGATGCAGTTTCTCCACTGCTATTTTATTTGAAGTGGCTCTGATCAATATCGTCATGTCAACGATGGATCTTGTGGCTACTTATGTGAAAGTGCTCGCTCTGACTAATGAATGGAGAGAAGTTTGACTCAACTCTGCAGCTCCCCTCCACTCTGGGGAGCAATTTATCACGTTCAGTTCATTATGTTGGTTTTCTGGCAGCATCTTAACTGTTTCAGTTCACTCTCATCACTCTTACAAAGACATAACATGGACAAAACAGACAGAATGGTTTTGTTTTTGTTTATTTCTGCTTTAGAAAGAGTCTCATACATCTCTTCGTAACTTATTTAGAAGGACACATTTTATGTATTTTAGAATATTATGTGTTTCAAGGGAATACAGGGGAATGCCCAATGTCAACTCTTCAGATAATAAACAAGTGCTCCTTCAGGGATAATGAAACTGAAATGTGCTTTTACAAGCTCCCAAGTCTCCAGTGAAATAAAATTGTATAAACTGTAGGAGTGTATAGGGGCTTGGGTTTCAGGTGGTTCAGTTGAGATAATATAAACAAACAAAAGAAAATCCACAGTTGACGAACTTGATGCAAGAAGCCTAGTTTATTGGTGGCTACAATGAAATGGGGGAAACAAAGAAATCTCAATAGGGGCCTAAACAGTCCAGACTTTCTTAGAAGCCTTCACAAAATGGCATGTTAGCTATGGCTGCCAACATTTTGATTTAAGCGTGGTGTGAGATATATTGCCGCGTAGAGCGGCTGATGGTATGCTGTTAATTGCTTGTACTTAAGTAAATGTTGTCAATATTTTTTAGGTTGGATTATAAGAATTACTCATATTACATGTTAAAGATACACTTATGTAGAATAACATGCATATTTTGACATCAAAACACCTGCATGCTCTTTTTATTTGTATATTATAATGTCTGTAGAGTTGGATTTCTTGAACATAAGGACTGTGATTAATAATATACCACCTCAGGTCATGTGAGTGCACTGGGAAAGTACAACATGTGTGATTAATGTGATTCATTGACTGCGACTTCTGGTAACTATCACTCAATTATTATACTGTGATTATTCCGCATTCCACCTGCAAAACATGTAGACTAAAAACAGAGCTAAAGTGATGACATAGAAGATGAAGAACCCTTTGCTGATTCTTTTACACACTCCCTTCCAGTAGCCAGCAGGCTTCGCTTCGTCTGTCCTGCTGTTGAGGAGCATTTTCACCAACTCCCTCAGTTCATATGACAGCTTTTCAAAGTCACTGGATTCCTCCATCAGCTGGTTGCTGCTTTCCTGAAAAGTAGTTTAGTAAACTTTGGTTAAAGTACATGTTTTTTGTAAATTCAGCTGCTACATTTGAAACACCCATTTTTGTTACAGTTGTATTGTTTGCACTTGTTTCAACGGCAGACGTCATATAAATGTTTTGATAAATGTGTTTGCTGTATGCTTTGTGCTGTTTACTATGTGCTGTTTGCTGATGCTTTGTGCTGTTTGCTGTGTGCTTTGTGCTTTGAACTGTAAAAATTTTACCCTAAGGGAGATCTGGACTGAGACTGGACAGGAGGGAACATGTTTGAACACAGCTCAACAGTCAGTATGTTTACATGATTGGACTACTGTGTTAGTCCGACTAATCCAGACTTTTTAAGTCCATGCAAACATGTTAGTTGAATTTCTCAAAATCCGACTATAGTGATGGGAATTCTTATGACTCGGCTCACTAAAAAGAGCCGGTTCTTTCGGCTCCCAAGTGGCTCCTCAGATTTTTTGTTGCTTAAATTAATTTATTACCAAAAATAATGAAACATGGTGTGTAAAATGAATTACTAATGTACAAAACATACATTATATCAAATGTTTATTATTTATAAGTACATAGCCTTTTGCACAAACTGTGTCATAGAGCTCTGGGTTGTAGGTGGAGGTGGCTGTGGTGGTGTACTGTAGACGCTGCAGCAGCAGCATCAACAGTTGCAGTAGACAAACTGACACCTTCAGTAGTAGCATGTTCACTTGCTTGTCTTTTTTCTTCCAACTGCACTGATGGATGTACAGTTCTAATGTGCCTGTGCAGGTTATTTGTAGAGCCTGCTCCTTATGAGATTTTAACCTTAAATTCTCAATACTCTCTCGCTCTGTGTGTGTGTGTGTGTGTGTGTGTGTGTGTGTGTGCTGTCTGTAAGCCCCGCCCTCCCGCTCAGTGCGGACACACAGACTGCACCACACATCGTGTAGTTGACCAATCACGTGCGGCTTGAACATAAAAAAAATAGTGGAAAAAAACAAAAAACAAAGCGGCTCCGGCTCCCAGACAGGAGCCGTCTCCGATCGTTCACTTCAGAGAGCCGGCTCTAAGAGTCGTTTCATTCGCGACCGACACATCACTATCGGACTAACACACCCAGATAAGGCAGAGTCGATTTACTCTTTCATGTATACGGGTAAACTGGTCTATGAACACATCTCTTTCATGTGCGTTCTGCACACGCACCAAAGTCCCCACTACAATTTGGTGGCAAATATCGTATTATCTATTCCGCTACGTTTATTTGATAATTTTAGTTACTGGTTACTTTGCAGATTGTATGCTACATCAGAGCCAAATTAAATCATTTTAATTCATAAAAAAAACAACTATAAAACCCCACGGTTCTGATAATTAGGACAATGCTGAATGTCAGATCGGATCAGATCCAAGACATACATAGTAAAAAATATCTCCTTACATGTAAATATAGGTATAATTTACCTTTACTTGTACTAATTAAACATTTTTTGGCAAAAAAATCTTTTGATATTTCATTATATTTTTCAATATATTTCATTTTGCATGATATCTCTCCTTTTATGTCTCCTGGTAGCTTCTTCTTAATGCCTGTCACTGGGTCTATTTTTCATGGCGTGTGCTGAGGACGATGTGGAGTCTCACTACCTGAGGAAAGAAGACACTCTGGTGGTAGCCTGGTGGTACAACACTTAAATAAAATAATGTCATCTTTTTCACTCAGAACACAATGTCAACACTTTTTTTAATATGGACTATCTCTGCAGGAAGAAGCCGTCCTGATAAAAAAACAAAACAAAAAAAAAACAACTTTTTTTTCTAATCATGTGAAAAAATAACCTTCTAGATTTAAAAAAGTGATAATCAACCCTGACCTCTTTGGCCACCGGCAGCACTTCAGATGGTGTTTCACCTGGAGAAACATCACAAACAGGCACAGTGAAAACATTTATCAACTCTGAAAAAGATGTACGCAAAACATGCATATTCAAAATATAAGTGCTTTGTATTAGATTTCATGTGTGACTGTTTTCAAAGAAATGAATATCTGAAGTAATTTATATGCTGCTTTGCAACTTCACCAGATGTGTGACTTTCCCATGGTCATGAATCTCACCTCTGTAATAATTGTTGATGCTGATGTCGCCCTCTTTATACCCACAGTCCTCACTCAGGCTTTGTTCTTTTTCTGCCTCTTCTTTCGTGTCTTTATGCAACAGAAACATCACCAAAACCGTCTCCAGGAGGCTGAGCATCATCAAACCAAAAATCCCAATACAGTAGGACGCTAAAGGGGGAAAGCATCATCATTAATGTGGACAAATAATTACACAGTGTGTCAGAAAATCCCATATAAAGTGCTGTCAGATAAGACTCAAGAATGAGTTTCTTTACCTATGAGTGGAATCCTGTTTGAAGAAGAAGGCAGTATATCGTTCAGAATAAGCTGCATCACGGTGACGGCGAGCAGCACAGTGACCTTGAAGCCGAGCTTCTCGCCACTGCTGTCTGAGATCATGAAGGAGGCCAAGTCCAGACCCACGAAGAACAGGATGGGCAGCATGAAGTTGATGATGTAGAGGCCAGCTCTCCTCTTGATGGAGATCTGTGAAATGATGTTCAGGTGGTTGACCTGTACCGTACATCTGGCAAAGGCTGAACTGAGGCAACAGGTATTACAGGTATAAAGGCAGCAGGCGGGATCCGGCTAATCTCTCCTAATCCGTACACATCTACAGTGGTGCAACTGAGTTATGAAGGGGAACACCATTCTGGGGTAGAAGTTGGGAATGAACGTAGGATATTGCTGTCGGTGCTGGAGAAGTTAAGATGTGATTAAGAAATTCATGCATTTCGCTGCTAATTCAAATCATAGATCACGCTTTCTCATGTTCTTGTCATCTGTGCGATGTGCAAGAGGCGTGAAAGCTGGCTCACGTTTCACACAGACCGTGCTCTGATGACAGCACGCTCAAATGTGCAACAAAGTCTTTTGCATATAAGGGCAAAAACAGAACCAATTAAAAAGTGAGATTTTAAAAAATGCTTAAATAGAAATGCTCAAACTGGAAGCTTAAATTGGTGAGATGAATCCAAAAATAGAAATGGAAACAAGAATATAAGGAAAACATCAAATATGAAACTCAAAATGGGGCATGGAAACCCCTTAAAACAGAAAAACTGAAATGAGTTTTGCATTTGCACTTCAAGCCTGTCATCAGTAAAATCAAGGGGAAATAGTAAGTGAAACAGTGCTTCCCTCTGAAATGTATTGACAGGATAAACCATATGAAGACTCACAAATGTTAATACTTAAATGTGATTACTTGAGAAACAGAGGTGGAAAAGTAAATGGAAAATGTTTACTTTCTGCCTGTGCGTGTCTGTGTCCGGAAATACTCACAGTGTAAATGACCATACTTTGGTTGAAGTCTAAGTAACTGATGTTCTTTGTGTGAACTGTCATGTTGACGAACAGCCACTCGTACTGGTTGTGCATCAACTTGCTAGTCCTCTCGACGATCTCTGAAGAGTTAAAAGACTCGATGAGCTGTATTTCCTCATCTGAGGTGGGAGATAAAAATAAAAATGTGACATTTCCTTTCAGGTTAACAAAGATGGACTGTATGATATGAGTGATCAGCTGACGAGAAACCGTCAAAGTCACACATTCACACATAAAGCACACATTCATTCAAACTCACTTTGACTTTTATTGTGACATACGCTGTGTGTTTAGAGAGTTTAGCACTTAGCGCTATCATTCATCAGAAATGTGTTGACAGAGCGAAAACAACATTTTTTGGCTTTTTCTGTTGTTGTAGCAGATCAGTTTGAAATATGTCACGGAGTAGTTTTATTTATAAATTAAATTAACTGACAGCAGTCAATAAGTTTAAGTAACATGATGACCTTTCACCTGACGTCATCATTGTTGTGCCTGAACGCGTTCAAATTTTGGGCGAACGTGAACTGAACGTACTGTATTCTGCCTGATGAACGTTATTGTGAACGCGTTCATTCTGGCGTTTGTGAATGGCGCGTTCTCACAGTTTTACTTCGTTCAAGACAGTGCCAGATTTCCATCGAGTCTTCCTGGTGAAAACCGGCTAAAACACACCGTGAACAGACCTTAATATGTAGTGGAAAAACACCCAATATGGCTGTTGTGTATAAAAAGGACGCTGGATGAGAGGTTTGTGCATGCAATTCGCTTTACTTTCGATCAAAACGAAACTTAACTATTTCAGACAGAAACAGCTGCATACCAAACATGCAGTGAGGCATTACCAAACGAACACAGATTAATTCGTCCTGAATGGACAGAACACAGGCAACACCAGCCACCACAGATTTTCACCGCCGCATGCGTCATCAATTTGCACATCGTTTTTTTTATTGTGATATATCTAAAAAGTTTTGGAGTGACGTTGAATCTCATTTTTTTGATGCTGCTAACTCTGTCCATTCTCTTACCCTTAAACATGTTATTTGCTCCTATGTAAACCCAGAAGATAATGCTCTTGAACACATGATGAACTTTGTTATCCTATGCAAAATGTTTTATTCACAAACAAAAATTTGCAAAATCACTACCTAAATTTGCTCCTTTTCTCCTGGAACTGAGCTCAGTAATACCTTACTGAGTCATTATGAAAAGTTTTTCCCTGAAGCCACTGTCAGAACTATCTATTTATTTATTAATTTATTTTTCCCTTTCTTCTTCTTTTTTAAATTATTTATTTATTTACTTATTTATGTATTATTTTATTTTTAAATTTTTTATTTGTACTCTATCCTGTACAGCAAACCTGAAACGGCACATTCCTTTCAAGGTATGTGCAAGTGAATAAAAAATCATAAGACACGGCAACGACGAGCCAAAACAGATCCTCTACCACCCAAATCAACCCTCTATTGCATAGTGTTGCCATATGGCAACAATTAGTTTATCTTCATTTTTCTAAAAAGCTATGATATAAATTTATGAGGTCACATGACCAGGATATCCTGTTTGCCAGTCCATTTTACTCATGGACATTTGACATGTTAACATCATCGTGTGGGGCTCCCAAAGACTGTCTTTTATTTAGGATTTTGGAAAATTTTCATCAAATAAAAAATTGAAATCACTATCTGGGGTATGTAAACTTTATTTTTTTAACATTTAATTCAGCTTTGATGTTGTAGTTTTTTTGTAATATGCTAAAATACATTTGTTGCCATATGGCAACAGTGTGCAAATATGGAAAATTCCTGGTGCATTCAACGTAATGGAGTCCCATTGACTTACATAGCATGAACCTACCCTGAGACTATGTTTACAACCTTTGCTTATATTTTAAAGGTAAAAGCATTATATATATATTTTTGTGATTTAAGGTATTTTGTAACATATTATCCCATTTCCTCCATAAAAGATGCATCTCAGCTACTTCTATGGGAGAGGGAGAGAACAGAGCAGAAATAGCTGTTCCACTAGAGGAAAGTGAGGATGAGCTGGCGGAGAGTGATGAGGACAATGAAGTTGATGTTAAGCTGGATGAGAGCAGGGGAAGCTCAGAGTCAGAGCAGTCTGCAGTGTGGACTTGCAAGTACTCCTGGAGAAGGAAAAGATCCATAGTGTCGGAACTGTGAGACAGGGCCGCCTTGCAGGCTGCACATTTATGGATGACCGGGCCATGAAAGCAAAAGGACGGGGACCCTGGTACAGGCATGGCTTCTTTACAGGAGAGACTGCCAGTCCCAGATGCCTGAGAATGTCCAGCTCCCATTGTTGGACTTCAAAATCCAAGTGGCCTCATGCTTGTGCATGGAGAACCAGGTCAGCAACATGAGGAAGGGGAGACCTTCACATAATGTGGTGGTGGAGAAAAACAAGAGGGCCCCAAAGCTCTGTCCCACCAGATCCTGTGCGCAGAGACCGTACCGACCACTGGCCTGTGCATTCACCTGAGAAGGGCCGGTGCAAAGTGCCAGGATGCAAGGGCATCGTGAGGAGCAGGACTTTCACAAGGCATGAAATGAAATCAAATGAAATCAAATGAATGAAATCAAATCAAATCAAATCTAATGAATGAAATCAAATGAAATGAAACAGAAAAAACAACTGAATGAAATGAAATAAAATGAGTGATTGAATGTACTTCATTGAGACGGGTTCCAAGTTCCAGGTTCTTATTACCAGACATTTTAAAATAACTGTTGAAATTATACAATGTTTTTACTGTATAAATGTTTGTTTTGGTTGAGTATGAGATGGATTTGTTGAGTGTTGCTTTAAATAAAATGAGTTTTTGGTGAAAAAATTGATGATTTTATGGTACTTTCCACAATTGCATATTGTTTCCATATGGCAACAATTTACCAACGACCCCCGTTTAAAAAAACTTTAAGATTTTTTTTTTATATATATATCTGTTATTTAGACAATTTTAAGTAATAAAAACATGCTAAACATTTTTTACCATGCCTAAGTAATATTTCATGCAATAGAGGGTTAACAGCGTACAGTAGCGGCTCCATTGTCTCCAACTATGAACTAGCTAATTTTTGGAACTGTGAACTTAGTTCAAAATTTTGAATTATGAACTATAAACTGAACTAGTTCATTTCAAAATTAGTGAACTGAACTTTGAACTAGTTCATGCAGAAAGTGAACTTTCCCAACAATGGTCATCAGTGACGAGCTCTTCAAAGGTTCAACTGTGACCAGGATGCTTTTCATTTTGCTGTAGGAAATTCAACTTACACTTAGTGTTTGTTTATTGGTATTACGTGTTTGGTGTATTTTACAAGACGAAGTGAGCAGTGGTTGAAAATGATATAGTATGATACAGTTTGTTGAAAGTCTCCATTCTGTTTGAAAATGGGTCGTGATAACTCTGCATGTTGTGCCGTAAGTTATGTTGCTATTTCCCCTTTGGCTGATGAAACACAACAGACTTACCATTGTGTACGACAGACTTGAAGGAGAGGTTGCAGGTCTGAATGTCAAAGGGGAATTTGTAAACGTGCATCCTGCAGGAGCTGACCAGCACCTGGTCGTCCGTTATTTCAATTTCGCCATCGTGGCTAACGATGAGAAAAGGATTCGGAGGGGCCCTGTCCTTCTCTGTCCTGTATGAGACCACAGGGGTACGCTTTAAATTTCACATAGTGTATCATACCATTAAACACTGGAAGTTACAAAGGTCTACAACACATATGTAACCACAATGTCTCGGGTTAAATACTCGATGTGTGAATAAAAAGAGGATAGCATCTGTAAACTTACTCCATGCAACATAAGATTAATAAACACAACAATTGGATTCCTGCTTGGATCATCAGGTCAAACTGTGTTCAAAATGTTATCACAGATTAACAGGTCCTAAGTCAATGTTCATATCCTAACTAAAGATTGTGGCTGCAGCTGCTCTACTTCATATTGTTTGGACATCTCTGTGTTGTTTTCTGCCTTTATGATGTTTTATTCTGCTGTTAAAGTGGCATTTGCAGTAGTCTACGTTTTTGGGTTATCTCTAATAAGCTACATAGAAAAAAGGCAGATGATCATGATCGAAACCAACTCAAACCTGGACATCGTTTCTAAACGTTTTGTCCAAACCTGCCCAGCTCAGATATATTAGCTTGATCCTGATGAGTAATAACCAAAACATCAATCCTGTTGCTAAATTGTCAAATGTTTTGGCATCTAAATGCTTCGGTTTCTGTGTCACTTCTTAATGATAACATGATGACGAGTAACAGGTTACAGTTGTGAGTGTCAGAACACGAGCGTACATTC